>WOVY01009502.1:0-42749 GCA_013436015.1 Rhipicephalus annulatus | reverse complement strand
TCAAACATGTGAAATGCACAACAATTGAGTGTTTTAAAGGCCCACCCATTACAGAGCTCTCAAACATATATGGTCGGGTGCTGCCTTACGCACACGAAGAGGGTCCTTCGTGGATTGGGGTAGTTGGCACTTAAAAATTGTAGTTTCAATAGACATCTAGGACAGTTTGGAAAGCCCAGTGTTGCATGCACAGTCGATCGTTTCCTCACAGCACAGTTTAGGCATACACAGCGACCGAAGCTACGCTAGTAATTGAGAAGGGGATTCGCACAGGGTGGGTTACGCAATCACGGTCTACTCTTGATGGCAAACCTCAAGCGCAGTCCAAGTGTTCGAATAGCCGCGTTTGTGACTATTGTGCAGTTGTGTCACACAAATATACATAATACTCAACGGCGTCACTTCTGCCATATCTGTCAATTGATTCCGCATGTAATAATAATAATAGTGGAGCAATAATTTCATTTGCCCTACAATCAGGTAACGTGCAATGCTGCAAAGGAAATTTCCTTATGACAGTCCGTCTGCTAGCCCATCACTGCAGGGAGCTACCTATAGGAGCTTCTAAAGCTGCTTATGGCAGCTTTTAAGTTGGCCCCTGGGGCGACCGTGTCACCTTGTTTACAAAGAAAAAAAAAATTAATAAACAAACAAATGAACAAGTTGCGTGAAGCAGAGTCTTCAAGCAGTTTTCGCTGTTGGAGGCCAGTGCAAAGGCAATCGGCAGACCTCACTCTGCATTGGATAAATCTACTCCTACTCAGTACGCTACATACATGTCAAACGCGTTTTCGCACAAGAAACTACACCATATCAAGAACAGCCCGAGAAGTGACGTGTGCATACAGTGCGTATTCACGGTAACCACTTGTCATCGCTGCCGCCGAACACAACACTCACACCCCGAGCTGCGGAAGCAAAATCGGACTCCAGCGCCACTAGTTCTCGCAACTGCCACCCTGCCCACCTCTCTGACAAAGCTTTTCCCAACTGAGTTTATTCTAGTAATGTTGCCACTCGTGTGCAACGGGGCTCGGGCTGGTTGGGGCACATCGTGCCCATAACATGTTCATGCATCGTGTGATCCTCCGGCTTTGATGCCTCAAAGGGCAGAGAACGGATTTGGCTGGCAAAAGCTACGTAGGGTGAGTGGCAAGGGTTTGAAGCTCTCCTCCTCACATTGTGGTTTCGCATTGCTTGAAGATATTGGTTTTCTTAGTTCGTGAGGAATTGATCTGGCATAATGCTCTTCATTGAGTATGCAAATATTTCCAGTGTGTCGCTACAATTCGTTATGTAACCCAGTGAGAAAGCCCTTCAATATTTGGCTCAATGGAATATGTTGAGAAGATGCGCCTTGCACACGGACTACCTATTTGTTGCAGCATCTTTGCACCACCTGTTGCCCACATCGGCAGGAAACTGAAGTGTGAGAGTTAGCCTCTACTAAAGGGCCCCTGGAACACTTTTTCAAACAGCCATAAAATGAATTAACTAAAGAGGTGATTGCCTCTTGAATTGGCCGCTGCGAAAACTTTCAGTACAAGTGGAGTTACAAAAGATTTGTCGCACGCTGTTATCCGCATTCTCTCGTCTCGAGGGAACACACTTGAAGCTAAGCAGTGATGGCACAGAAAATGCGTCTTGCACTCAATCAGCGAATTGCTGATACTGGCCTGGGACGTAGTGATTTTGGCCCACCCTGTAGTTTCATTTGATGAAAGAAGGGAAAGCGATGTTAAGCTGACATTGAGAATTTATAGGAAATTCTGGGCCACGTGCTGTGCTGCAATATTTGAAACGCCTGATCTCGGGTGCCTCGAATACTGATTGGTGGTGTTTTCTGGCCATGCTCAAAAAGTGTTGCAGAGCCATCTTCAGATAGAGAATGTTACATCAGACAGAATGAAAGTCCACTGAAACATCTTGTTTATGTCTAATTTCAGTGGAGGTGAGAGGTTCGTGGCAATAGTGGTATTGTTTACCATCTACACCAAGATACACGGGGCATGTGGCGCTTGGTCGATGATTGAAGCCCTTTATTAATTTCCACACCGGTGTCCATGAGGAATTGCAGGCTACTGGGTGATAACAGTGTGGGGGAAACAGCCTTTGCTGCTGCTAGCTGTGTCTCCTGTGGACCCAGCAGATATCGTTGCTGGTGTTGTGTGCTGGCTTAGGGGTCTGCTTACGAATGCTGCTTTCTTGTATGGCTTTAAGTGTGGGCAAGGCCTGATGTCTGTCTCTCAATGAGCTGGTAGTGGGTGAGTGAACTCGTCCGGTCACTATCATGACAGACAGTGGGAATGCAGCCATGAATGTGTGGCAACACTCACGGGTCATGCCTCCGTCTATCTAGCTTCCAGCTTGTCGTGTCACGACTACACGCTGCATTGCCTTGCTTGACCGCAGCATCACCAGAGGCAATTCGGCAGTGGCTACTAAAGCAGGCTGCCAAGACTTCCTTCCTTTGCTACTCAGACGAGCGTAATGTGATTTTGCACTGCTGCTACTAAGTGAATAAACTGGCGTTATGTTTTTCATGTCGTCCTTCCGTCGACGTGACTACCGTGTTGGAAAGCTCTGGTAGATTAGAAAATTGCATGTTGGAAGTCAAGGCAAGGGCCATCTTCAGGAGCCATTGGAGAAAAAAAAAATAGTTTGGAATGCTACTCATGTGCCCTGCCACGGTGGTCTAGTGGCTAAGGTACTCGGCTGCTGACCTGCAGGTCGCGGGATCAAATCCTGCCTGTGGCGTCTGCATTTCTGATGGAGGCGGAAATGTTATAGGCCCGTGTACTTAGATTTGGGTGCACGTTAAAGAACCCCAGGTGGTAAAAATTTTCGGAGCCGTCCAGTATGGCGTCTCTCATAATCATATGGTGGTTTGGGGACGTTAAACTCCACAAATCAATCAATCAATGCTACTCATGTAGGTCGATCCTGAGCAGCAATTGACAGAGAGTTCAGTATCAGAGTTCATTATCATGCTCTAGGTGTTTCAATCACTTCATTATGGTGAAGGTACTAGTTAGCAGAAAGCTGCTCATCATGTAGTGGTATTTCGCTTGTTTGGCGATGCCAAACGTCACATGATTGCCAGCATCACATTGACAACTTCATAGCAGACATTGCTGTTGTGCTGGCAGGAATGTCCATGGCATCAATGCAGCTCTTGCTGTGCCCAAGTTATGCCAGACTCACTAGTTTGTGGTGCGAGTATGCCAAGGAGAAAAAAACAAGTATACGACAAGCGTATATTTAATAATAATGGCCCTCACCATTCCTCCTTGCTTTCACCAGAGACCTCAGCTATAAACCAGTTCCAGGTGATGCTGTTGACAATTGTGGCCACTTCATCTGTTAGTAGTTTGTCACTGTTGGCTAATCATGACAACAATACCTTGAAGAGACCTGAAACGGTTTTTTGCAATTTTGTACAAACACATTGGGCAATAGACCAAATTTCAAGGGTTATTTAAAGACCAATTTGAGCTCTCTGCATAAACTGCATAATTTATTAAAATGCTTTAAAGCTGCTAATCGCAGATAGTTGAGACTTGGCTAAACGTGTTTTCAACCACCCATTCACAGAGTGACATGCTCTGGCCGCTTGATGAGGCCTGTCGGCTGCCACGTCACCGTGGCTGCTGATTTGATTGGCTGTCGTGGGCTGTAGAATGCGCGGAAGTAAAATCGACTGGTAAGGTGGCGGCACCTGTCAGAGCAGATATGAAACACTTTGCGATCTGTTTCCAGACATCGTGCGTGCTACCAGGCGCACTGTGTGATAGCCTTGAAGACTGTGCACAAGCTGATGGTGTGCGATCTCGGAGGCCTAGACAAGTAAAAGCTGAAATTTTCAAGCGCACTTGTGAGAGCTCTGCGATCACCAGCATGCCTTGTGAGTTGAGGAGGCCAGGCATAGATGAGAAGGAAGGTGTGATATAATTGTCCATAGTGGGTTTGTACATGGTGGTTCACTAAATTTGTGGTGCAAATTATTTGATGATGCTCTAGCCTAAATGCTCAAAAAACCTGGAAAAACCGTTACAGGGTCCCTTTACGGGCTCACGTAGTACAAATAGCCTGAGTTGGTCAGTTTTAGTTAGGATTGTTCTTTGTGACAACTCTTATATCATGTGTGTTGATTTGGGATGTGAAATCGAATGTTTTGGTACATTAAATATTGAAGAGGCAGATGGAAACCACCTGTAACATCACATTCAACTTTGGTGGAAATCTAATTGCTGTATTTCTTGGCAAGCTGATTAGTGGACAAATGAAAAAACCTACAGTGGTGGCATGAGTGTTGGCTCAAGAGGCAGCCATGCTTATGGTACTCCTGATGCATTTTAACCTCTGGGGTCACTGTGAAATTTGTAAATGCAAGCCTGTTGATCAACAGAGTATGCTTGAAAACAGCCTCACTTTGTGCAATTGCAGCTGCTATGTGGATTCGTGGCTTTCCTGTTTCCTGGAGTGCGCCAGTGGTTGCGAGCTCAATACCTGCCACTGCACGTCTATTTCGGCCTGGCCATTTTCGTGCTTGCTGTCACCACTGCTTTGATGGGGATCCTGGAGAAGCTCATCTTTTCACTGTAAGTCCTTTATTTATCCTTGCAGCAGATTGGGATGTACTCTACTTACACGACCGAGATTGTAATGCAAGGGGGTACTTTTCATTGTGTCCATTCTTGCTGCAAGGGCAAAGCAATGGATGTGATAGCAGCAAATTGGAATGTTTCACAATGAACGGGAAGCAACTCAATACTTGCAGCTTGCCACTCAAGTGCAAAGTACGCAGTAAAAGAACAGATATTGAACGAGTGCAAAACTAAGAGGCATCACAGGTTGACACTTGCACGTAGCCGCTCAAAAACAAAAAGGACATTTGGAAAAACATACAGGTGTACACAGGACGAATGGCAAATAATAACTGTCACAATTCTTACATCTTTGTGTATGACCTGCGCACTACATGCGTCAGCTGTGCTGGTGCCTTCTTGTTGAACGCTGGGCTGCAGGAGTGACCCATCTATGCATCCTGCGGCAAGTTGACGTCTGAAGCATTGCTTGCCTAGTGTTCCACATTACGAAGGAGCACGAAAGTCGGCCACTTTCACTGCACGTCCCAAGAGCAGTTGAAACAAAATGTGGGCACAATGCTTTGAAGCGCTCCTTTCACACCATTGTACCGAACAGGCCTAAGTGCTTCCGAGATCTGCTAGCATTAGATGGTGCATACGAATCGCCTTCCACTAGGATGTGAAAAAAGAAGTGGCAGAGCACAGTGAAGCAAGTGCTTCGAATCTCTGTGGTGCATTTCCTCTCATTTTTTTTAATTTGTGGTGAACTTGGGTTGTCAGACAGGCAGTGTGTGCACCAAAATTTCTCAGTGCTCGCGCTGCTCAACAACAGCGAGCTACTGCCATTTCTACGAAGCGGTCTCACATGATGAGGTGGGAACGAACTTGCTAACAGCAGCATGGTGTGTGTGTACCACCGTCAATCCACACAGGATGGGTACACCACACATGCAGCTGAGCAGAGATGACTGCGATGACAGCTATAAGCCTTAAATAATAGTTAAAACTGTTGCTTGGGTGAGTTGGTTCTTGATTATTTAGACTGTTTCGATGTATGCCTACGAAAAGGCCCTGCATTTGAAATAGTAAATCAGTTGTGAGTACAGTGCTGTGTGTGTGTCTTTTCTAAATGTTCCGTCTTTTTGCGCTGATAAATCAGTCTTAATTAATGGCTTGATTGTCGACAGTCGCCACATCACTGTCTCCCTTCTGATACTTAACAGCGAAGGCATCGCCGCAATCATGTGGATCATCAAGGATTGGCCAGCCTCTCTCATCTTCGAAAATTCGGATGTGGCGCTGACAAGTTTAATGATGCAGTGATGTGGAAAAGTTATTGCAGTTATCTGTATGGGTGTGCAAAATTTAGAATATTTTTGAATGGTGCTTGCTATTCGATTTGCACAGGAATTTCACTGTTCGAACTATTAAGACCTATTTTCTGAAGACAAATACACAACAATCATTGTACAATTGGCAGTGGCCCCTTTAGATCTTTTCATTCACTCCATTACACTTTTGCTTTTACACTCCATTACACTTCATTACACTTTCATCACACTCCATTACACTTACATCACACTTCATTACACTTTCGACCTTTGTGCAACATGTTAGCAGTCTTGGTTTTCTTGTGCTTGCTAGTACCATTGTCGTTTTCTAAAGCTTTATGTTTTGGGAGAGGGGAATCATTGCTCTCCTCTATACTGGTTACACTATCCTGTTTTATAATTATTGCATCATTGCACTGTACCGTGCCGGTTCTGTAGTTACGAATTTCTTCCCTTAATTTTTTATTCTCCTCTCTCATGGCGGCAATTATCTGATTGTTTTGCATAATCATTTGTTTCAGTTGTGCTAACTCTGCCTCGATTTTGGCGACTTTCTGGTCAGAAGCAGCCCCCGCCTCCGCGCGCGTCCCCTTGACCCTGTTTGCCCAGCTCACCTTGAACAATGTATCAGTGCCGGGGTTTCGGGGTTCCTTGGCCCTTGACTGGGAGCGTGACTTTGACCTGGAGCGGTTCCTGGACCTGGAGCGGTTCTTCGACCTTGAGCGGCTTTTCCTCTCATGCGGCAAACTGGGGGAGGACTCCGATATGTTGTCCCTCTCTGCGTTGGCGCGAGATGGCCTGTCTTGTGTGGCGAGGGCGCGTTCTTTTGTTCTTGTCTGGCTCTTTCCCAGCGGCGTTTCCGCACTAGGAATGGTGTCTTATACCTTGTTTTGCAGGTTCGGTCTGCTGTGGGGTGGTCTTTGTCGCACAGCTGGCACCTGGCCTTGCATTTGTGGCTTTCGGGAGGATTTGGCATCCTGCAGCCTCGGCAGATCTTATCTTCAGGGTTGGGGCAAACATCCGCCCTATGCCCCAAGCGTCTGCAGTGGTAGCACACGTCCAGTTGTTTTCTGTACAACGAACATCTTAGCAATGCCCCGCCGTATTTCACGTAGCTTGCACACGGTAGCTGTTGAATAGTACAATGACATTGGTGGTATTGCCCATTTGCTTTGCCACGAGCACAGTTGGGTTCCTGGGGCTTACAACGTTTTCAGTTATATCTCGGGCAGTGTCTTGTAGCGGTATTCCCCGGATCACTCCCTTGGAGGTGTTTTCTGGGGCTGCTTCATAAGCGCTGGCTTCAAAAGCTTGCATGCCTATTTTGATAAAGGCAATTCGCTGGTATCTGTTGGCATGTTCTTCGACAGGAGTGCTGACCACAACAATGTTTTGTTGGTAGTTGAGGCAAATTGTGACTTGCTCTCGGACTTCCCTTGGTACATTGGCCGATTCGTAGACGCTGTTGGCAATGCGGGCGGCACCGTGGTCACTGACGTGAAGTCCCCCACGAGGTCAAAAATTATCTTGTAGTCTTCCCTTGGAAGGGGTGGCATTCTGCTACCTCTGGTGATTTGGCGAAGCCGTTGTTCTCTCAGTTTTTTGTCTTTCTGCCCTGTCGAATGCTGCTCGCTTGGTTGGTCTAACATTTGCTCTGTAATGACCGGTTGGACAGATGTTCGCTGTCCAACCGGTCGCCATCCGGATTATTCTCAAATTCTTCTTTCGAAATGCTTTCTCCCTCCACGGTCACTTTCATCTGGTCAAAAAACTCGAAACTCCAAGCGTGCAGGGCGCCGCATTCTTCGTGGTTTTACGCGACGCCTAGGTGCGTCGCAGCGGTGACGGCGGTGTCTACGGCGAACGCTATGCAGGTGGCTTTTCTGCCGGCGCTGCGAACATGAAAACGGGCATAAAATGGTCAAATGCAAGTCCTCCCACCTGATATTTCGTCAGGATGGTCGCGATGACTTGTGGCGTCGATTCGTAATGACAAGTCCTCTGGATATGGTAATTTCCGCCGAGAAACATCCAGAAAATACGGAGCCGACGTGACGAGCGACTGCTACTGCTGGGCGCCTCACGCGTCCTTTGTCACCATAATTCTTTTTCTATTTTTGTGAACCTACTCCTTATGTAATACCTCTTTTTGGGGCATTTAAGGAATAAAGAATGAACGAATGAATGAATGAGAAATGCCGTAGTGAAGGGCTTCTGAAATTTCGACCATCTGGGGTTCTTTAACGTGGTGTTGTACACATTTCTCTGAAACAGGAATGAAAGCTCATTCCTCATTCCTCCTCAATTATGTTACGAGTTTCCGTTACACGTTTCTATAAAGTGAAAGTAACTCCTCACAGTTACTCTTCAACATTTAGAATGCGTCATTACGTTTGACTTTTTACTCAAGATATAGTGCTGGATAATCCTGAAGCGAAATAAATTGAGCAACTTGATGTGTGAGTGCGAATTTATTAGAAGGCAGAGAGGTCTGCCTGAGCTAGTTCCCTCTAGCCTACTATTGTACACAGGGGATAAGGGAAGGGGGAAAGAAAGAGGGATGAAGATGATGATGGGGACAAGAAGAGGTGGTGTGCATCTCACATTGAGCTATATATATGAATTTGACATTGCCGGCAACAGGTTATACGTAGATGAAAAGAATCTAAATAAACTCTCCGAGACTCATTTATTTTAGAGGCCACCAGCCATACTACAAGCATGTGTAACTGCAAATTTCAAGTCCTACACATGTGGCACTTTTCAAGTTGGTCTTCAAAAGTGCAGACAGGATACCACTGCGCTTCAGAAATTCAAATACAAATCATTGTGCATGCACAAATGTACCGTATTTTTGCGCGTATAACCCGCACCAAAAACCCGAAAATTTCAGTGGCAAAGTGGAGGTGCAAATAATACGCGGGGTTTTTTCTATGGTGCTGCTTCACAGCAATGCGTATTGTGCTGTGAAGCCTTTTAACAGTGTAGCGAAGGCTGCGGAGGCGGTTTCCGCGGATTCGTCTTGCTCCGCAAGTAGCACGGCAGCTTGCGGCCGATTTCGGTTTCGCTTGCTTGCATCGTTGAAGCGTTTAGACAAATATTTGGGGAGAGAAAATTCGATTGTTCAGTGTAAAATCTCACTGTCACACCACAAGTATATTTTTCGGACGTTCGCGGCCGCTCAGTGACCCTCCACATGTCCCTACGTCACGGACGCCATGTTTACTTTTGGAAAGGGCTTGCCGAAAAGATGGTGCTGTCTAAGAAAGTTCCATAATAAATAAATGTAAGTTCCATAATAAATAAACCAGTATTTATTTCAGCAAGGCAAATGAGATGTTATAGTGCCTATAAATATATTATCAGTAAATTAATGTACTACTTTTTGACGCGTTAGCAGGCATGCATTTCAGTTTTGTTATTTCCAGGGTGGTGTTACAGTGTACTAGAAGGGGTAGAAGTGTTCTGTGGGGTAGTGCTGTCAAGTTGTCGCCGAGTGTGAGCGCTCTTTACCTCGCTGATACCGCTAGTTTTCCACATCTCGACCCGTTCGCCAAGCCAAAGTCGATCTGTTCTGTCACCGTGAGTAGCGTACGGCGACAGGCTTTCACGGCACAGCAAAAGCTTAAGATCATCGCTGTCGCCAAGGAATTTGGAAATCGCGAAGCTGGAAGATGGCACAATACGGATGAGTCCTGCGTGCGACTGTGGATAAAGAAGAAAAAGAGCCTACAAGCCGCGCACCGCGACCGTAGGTAATTTCGTGGCCCCAAGACCAGTGCCTACCCTGAGCTGGAGGCGGAGCTAGTAAAGTTCATCGAAGATGCGAGAAGCAGGGGTCACGCCGTATCGACCGAGATGGCCCAAGTGGAAGCACAGCGACTTTCGAGGGAGCTAGGCCTACCTCATGAGTTCCGTGCGAGCCGTGGATGGCTGCACCGCTTTATGAAGTGGCAAGGACTCTCAATCAGACGGCAGACTACAATATGTCAACGCTTGCCGGCTTCTTATGAGGAGAAGCTGCGTAAGGATGAGGAGAAGCTGCACAAGGAAGCTGTGACTTGTCCATGCGTGCACACGCAATCATCGTGAAAAGGCCGCGATTTGAGAAAAAAAAAAGAAAGAAAAATTGCTCAAAGCCATGAGGCGCTCTTTCTGTCTCGTCTTTTTCTCCGTCAACCTTGCGCCACGTATTTCAGCGCACGGGATGTTTTTTTCTTTCGCGCATGCCATCTGCCCCTGCTTAGCTTCCACCCCTTTCATCGGGACGAGAGAAGAGAGAATGTGATTGCAGCGTATGACAAATCATTCTAACTCTGCTCGTACTGGGTGGATTCTTAAGATTTTGGCGGCACTGAATTCATGAGGCAATAATCTCTTTTAGCAAATCTGTTCCATGGTTACTTGAAAAAGTGTTTCATGGCCCCTTTAACCTTGCCAGTACTTGAGGGATATGAAAAATTTTTTTTATAAGAGTTTCACAAGGAAATAAATTTCTACAGGGACATCATTTCATGAATACTTCAAAAATTATTGCAGGGGTCTTTCACTCCTTTGTTACTGCACGTGGGTCACCAGAGACCCAATTGTGCCGAGTGAAACTTTCAAAGTACGGCCACTCCTGTCAACTAGTTGCCCCATCTAGCACATTCTGTAAGCACTAATGTGTCATTTTTTGTATAGTTAGTTTTTGTCTCGAGTGGCAGTGATATTTAACACCGACTTAAAGATCGAAAGGTCGCTTGCTCTGTCCGCAAAAATAGCAGACGAAACAGTAGTGAGACCCACTCGGAAATGTTGTTCAATGGACGATTGTGTTCGCAAGCAATTTTTCTGCTATTAGCAGAAGTGACTTTGAGGATGATGTTAAATGACGGAAATAAATGGACCATAAAAAACCACAAAATGAGCCTCGATGGTTCATCAGTGTTGATTAGCACATTGCACTTTCTGCCACATAGATTTTTTCATGCTAATTGAGTTGTCCTGAACATGTTGGCCCAACATTGGAGCCCCTTTATAAAAGAGATGCACCAGACAGCAATTCTTGTCTTGTTTCTTTTAAGCAGGGTACCACGTATGCATTTTCTTTATTTCAATGAAGGCACACCGTTGTCGCATTTGTCTCCTACATTCATTGTCTCTTATAAAGGGGTTGGATTATATCGTGTCTTTTATTTGTAGTGTCTCAACAGTACGCGCGAAAATTTGGTGACACAACTTTCTACCAGCAGAAGGTGACGTCCAGCCCAACAAGGCCGTAACCCGAGAGCAGTGATGAGCACTGAAATGTTGTGTGTCACAACGAAAATTGGCGTTTTGGCCAATAAACAAAATTTCTATTAACAAAAATGAGTGTGCATTTTTGCAAATACTGCAAAAGCAGAACGAGTCTTAGGTTGCCTGCTGATGTGTATGGGCATAGCCGGGTTCCCAGAACTACACCTCCTCTCAAAAACTTGCAATCATAACAAATTGTATTGATTCATGGGGCAGAGAAAGATTCAAAACTACTGAGAGGACAACAAACTTGAGGACTGGACAATGCCACTTGTAACAGCTGTTTTGCCCAGTGGCACACCAAGCTTTGAAAAAGAATTTTTTTTTCATCTTGGAGCTTTCAGACATGATTCCACATATTTTGATAATGTCAGACATTAAAATATACAGATGTTATTGTTTCTTAAATTTTTAAAATATTTTTATTGTGTGCAGTGTTCAAGGATATTTTTGTTAAGTGTCACCTTTTGGTGTCTTGTTTTTTTTTTTCCTGTGCTACTTTTTAGAATAGCTATAACTCAATAGCAGATTTTTTTCTCTTCCCGGTTACTTTTTTTTTGTATCGTGTTTGAAAAAATTGTAGAGGTTAAAAATATAGTCATGTAACCTCATGAAATAGTATGTATTAGAATTCTGACTGGGCAGGCAAAAAAAAATTGTAACTGATTCGCTTTTTGTGCTAGATCATTCAAACTAAGCTTGTGCAAATAGTGAATTTCAGGTTGAAGCGAATTCGAATCGAATCGTGATTTTAGTCGAATAATTCCGAATCGAATTCAAAAGGTATATATATCATATATTATAAAGAAAAAGGGGCATATTTGTCAGGACCAAACAAGCGTGCATTATATTTTTGTTAATTAAAACAAGGCCTGTGCAAAAGCCGTTATTCTTGCATTAAAGAAAGTGGTAACAACTTGGAATAGTAGCGCGATTTTACTTTCGGTGCAGTCCTTAGTGATAGCCAGTAAAATAGGCTAGATTTAAAAATTTGCTATACGTAGAGCATATAAGTCAGTGTAACGAGCTTTTAAATTGTAAATAAAATAACAAAAAAATGATGTGAGGGTAATTCTTCATTAAACCTGAAGTAGGGCTTTGCTGCAGTGCGAATTTCTTTTGATTGTGTGTTTTGACTGGTTAGCACCAATTTACTGCAGTGAAGCCACTTTTACATTGCGGACTAATACTTCTGGACAGGTGCTTTCACGGTTTAGCACTTCTTTATTGCAGTGAAACCACCTTTACAGAGCATTATATGCAGATAAATAGTGCCACAAAGTGGTAGTGAGATTAAGGCAAAAAGCGGTAGAGCCTCCCTACCTGGAAGAAACGACTATCAAGTGGATAGAGACTGGTCCCCGCCCGCCAGTGTGCCAGCCATTGTCGTCGCGTGTAAATATTGTAAATATCCGTAAATATATGTTTCCTTGTAAGATTATTGGTGAGGTGCGAGGTACGCCTACCTGGTTCTCCCGGCAAACCAACACGGAATTTCGGAGCCATCGCCACCTTCATTTTCCTGCTAATGGCTCAACAGGCCAACGCCACAAAAGCAACAGCAGCCGCAGCAGCAGTAGCAGCAGCTGCCTCCTCTGATTCTCCTGCCTCCGTCAGACCCCGGAATCCTCTCGGGCATCGGCAAGGACAAGGTGAACGTAGAAGATTGGGTTGCATTGTACGAGCGCGTGAGCAAATACTATAGGTGGGACCCCACGTTGATGCTGGCCAACATTATGTTTTACTTGAGGGATATGGCGCTCATCTGGTATGAGACGCATGAGTCGGAGTTGACCTGCTGGGACATTTGCAAACTGAAGCTTGTCAAGTTGTTTAGCAGGCCATTTGGGCAACAGCAGGCCACAAGGAAAGACCTGGAATGCCACCTGCAGACATCGACGGAATCATATGTGTCCTATACACAGGACGTACTGGGCCTTTGTCGACAGGCTGACGAGAACATAAGGGAAACTGACAAAATCGTCCACATATTAAAGGGAATTGCCGACGCCGCCTTTAATCTGTTGATCGTTCATAATTGCGCCACCGTCAACGCGGTTGTGAAGGAATGTCAGTGCTTCGAGCATGCCAAGAGCCGTCGTATCAGCCGCCAGTTTCTGCGTCTGCCTAATATTGCTGCCACATCGACCTGCGAAGACTCCCCCAAGTTCACGCAAGTTACATCATCAGACAATGTCACCTGAATCGTCCGTCACGAACTTGAAGCAATGGCTCCTGCAGCCATCGCTTCTGAAGGCCCTTAAGACAAAGCATCCACCGTCTCCCTCATGCGAGCCGTCGTTTTCCAAGAGATTGCAAATCTCTGCATCGCACCTGTTTGCGCTGTTTGCACTACCAAAAGTTTCGGCTTCGGTTAAGTAGACCCTGGTGTACCCTTCACGCTACTCTTCCCGCTACCGGAACCCTGCTGAATGGAGGACGTTGGATGATCGACCAATCTGCGTCCACTGCTCTCGTGCCTCACACATTGCCGCTACTGGTGCAATCGTTGGACGTCCAATTCATCCTTGAACGCTGGGACATGGTGTCGCTTTTAAGGCAACTCTCGCCGGTTTTTACTCCATACGATCCCCAGCCTGCTGCCACTAATGTTCAGGGCTGAAGGTTCAACCAGTCATCATCACTCCAAAGCCGCCGGTCTTTCTCACCTATGATTCCTCGATCCAGGTCCCCTGCATGACCAGGGCCCTCAATCTCGGGAAACTAGGCCATGCAGCTCCCGGAGGTGATGCTGCATTAATGACCCGGTCTGCAAATCCTCTGTTGACGATTTCCTACGCACCGCAATACTTTGGACCTTTTGGTGGATGACCTCGTTACAGTCCTCATAGACACTGGTGTACAAATTTTAATCATGAGCGCTGCTCTCTGCATTAAGCTGCACAAAGTAATCACGCCTCCTTTTAAGTGTGCAATAATACTTGCCGATGGGAATACATCTACAGTTCTCGGCATGTGCACCTCTCGCGTGTGTATTGCTGGCCTTCAGACTATCGTATTGTTCACCGTGCTTGAGCAGTGCCCACATGACGCGATTCTCAGTCTCGGCTTTCTCTGTGCGCACTCTGTCTTTATCGACTGCTTGACGGGCCTTCTCCAGCTGAAACTGCCTTTTGACTGCCGCCGTTGCTCGTGATGCTCAAAGCCGCCTTTGTGCCACCGAGTTTCTGCATCTTCCGCCGCAAGCCGCGACTTAGGTGCAGCTCATGTGTGATCCGCCTGTGCGCGATGGGGAATATGTCATTTCACCCATTACCGACGTTGTGTTGAAGCATTCCATTGCTGTTCCGCACATCGTGGTGAGTGTACGCCACAACGAGATCTATTTGTCTCTTTTGAACTTTGGTGTCATCGCACGCATGCTGCCTGCTGGTATTAAACTAGGCATTGTGTCGTCGTTGCAAGAGTGTGATATCTCTGAACTGTCAGCTGAACAACCTACTCTGCACATCAACTTGCTCACTGCACTCAACTTTTCAAGCATTGACATTGCCATAATGATAGCGCCAGATCTTTTGTCCTCCGAAGCACAAGACCTCCACCATCTCTTGAGATCCTATGCAGACATATTCGATTTTGACAACCGCTCCTTAGGCGAGACATCAGTTGTGACCCATCACATTAACGCCGGCGATGCCAAACCAATACATCGCCGCCCTTACCGTGTCTCTGCTGCCAAACGCTCAGTCATACAGAAAGAGGTCGAGAAAATGCTCGCCAAAGGCGTCCTCGAACACTCATCAAGCCCGTGGGCATCCTCGGTCGTGCTTCTCAAAAAGAAAGACAATACGTGGCAGTTTCTTGTCGACTATATACATCTCAACAAGGTCACTAAGAAGGACATTTACTCCTTACCAAGAATTGATGACGCAGTACTTGACTGCCTTCATGGCGCCAAGGTTTTCTCGTCCATTGACCTTTGATCTGGTTATTGGCAGATTGCTGTTGACCAACGGGACCGAGAGAAAACAGCATTTGTAACCCCTGATGAGTTATACCAATTTAAGGTAATGCTTCGCAATGCGCCAGCCACCTTTGAGTGCATGATGGATTCCCTACTGTGCGGGTTCAAATGGTCTACTTTCTTGTGTTACTTAGATCATATCATTGTTCTTTCACCGACATTTGCGAGCCATCTTGAGCGACTGTCCAGTGTTCTCCAAGTATTCTGCAACGCTGGTCTCCAGCTAAACTCCTCCAAATGGCGTTTCGGCCATCCCAAAATAAGTGTACTTGGTTATCTCGTTAACGCATCTGGGGTACAGCCCGATCCGGAAAAAATTCGTGCAGTGACTCAATTTCCCGTAACCTTGTCTGCTAAGGATGTCCGGAGCTTCCTTCGTTTGTGCTTCTATTTCTGCCGCCTCATCCGGGATTTCGCTGATATTGCGCGGCCCTTCACCGAGCTTCTGCAAAAAGACACCCCTTTTACTGGGAATTCGCCTCAAAGTGCTGCATTTTCGGAGCTCATTGCAGCCCTCACGACTACGCCAATATTAGCCCGATTTCGATCAGACCGCACTGACAGAAGTGCGCACTGACACGAGTGGCCACGCAATTTGTGCTGTTTTAGCTCAGCGTCAGCATGGACATGACTGCGTCATCGCCTACGCCAGCCACCTTTTGTCCCCTGCCGAGAAGAACTATTCCATCACAGAGAGTGTCTTGCTATTGTGTGGGCTGTCACTAAATTTCGCTTGTACATGTTCGGCCGCAGTTTTACTGTTGTAACTGATCATCATGCGCTCTGCTGGCTTTCGTCGCTCGAGGATCCCACGGGATGCCTCGGTCGTTGTTTCTCCGCCTCCAAGAATGCACATTCTCAGTCGTGTATAAATCTGCTCACCTCCATCAGGGCGCCGACTGCCTATCACGGTATCGAGTAGATCCGCCAGATGCCACAGAGAGAGCTACTGAGGCTTGAGTCTTATCGATATAAGACTTTCTTGATATTGCTTCTGAGCAATGCCGCGACTTGTATTTACTTCTCATCATAGAAAGCTTGCGTTCCGCTACTCCACCCACTTCTCTGAACTTGTATTTTCTTCACGAAGGGGTTCTCTACCGCCACAACATGCACCCTAATGGTCCTGACCGCCTTCTTGTCGTGCCTTCCAATTTGCGTGTAGATGTTCTCCGACAGCTTCACGATGGACCTGCCCCCTGTCACCTGGCAGTCACCCGCACTTATGATCGTATTCGGCGCCGTTTTTTCTGGCCATGCCTATATCGCTCTGTGCAAAAGAATGTCGCCAGCTACGACCAATAATGCTTCCAGCTGGCCTCCTTCACCCTATTGAGATCCCTGCTGAATCATTCTACTGCGTAGGGCTCACCCTTCTCGGGCCATTTCCCACTTCTGCATCGAGGAACGAATGGATTGCTGTGGCGACCGACTACATGACACGTTACACGATCACCTGTGCTCTCCCAACCAGCTGGGCTACCGATCTCGCCGACTTTCTGCTGCATGGTATCATTTTTCATCACGGTGCTCCTTGACAGCTCGTTACTGACCAAGGCTGATACTTTTTATCTCGCGTCATCCAGGATATTGTACGTTCCTGTTTCAAGAACCACATATTCACAACAGCATACCATCCACAAACTAATGGACTTACAGAGCGCCTTAATCGCGCTATCACTGACATGTTGTCGATGTATGTTTCTTCAGAACACCGGGACTGGGACACAATGTAACCCTACGTCACCTTCGCTTACAACTCCTCTAGACATGACACCGCAGGCTATTCCCCGTTCTACCTTCTTTATGGGTGTGAACCCTCTCTGCCTCTTGACACACTCCTTCCCGCTGGTTCAAGCTCCCCTGTCACAATACGTCAGTGATGCCATAGAACGAGCCGACGCAGCACGACAGATTGCCCGAGAACGGCTCATACTTTCTCAAGCCTCTCAGAAAGATTGGTACGATTGCCACCATGGTGAAGTTTCGTATACACCCAGTTCCGTAGTACTCTTGTGGACACCATGTCATCACATCGTCCCCTCTGAAAAGCTCTTATTTCGCTATGACGGACCATAAAATGTCCTGCGCTAGGTCACTGACCTCACCTACGAGATACAGCAAGTCGTTGATGCTGCGCACTCAATGCCACCACCATCTACTGTTGTGTATGTCGTAAGGCTGAAGCTTTATGTGTTGCCCAACACTCCACTTCCGTGAGAAGTGCCAGGTCAGCACAATTACGTCGCGGGATAGTGCCACAAGGTAGTAGTGGGGGTGGGGCAAAAAGCGGTAGAAGGTCTCTGCCTGGAAGAAACAACTACGAAGTGGATAGAGACTGGTCCCTACTCGCCAGTGGTCCTGGCCATTGTCGTCACATGTAAATATAGTAAATATCCATAAATATACATTAAGATTATGCACCTATTCATTTGTTTCGAATAATTTGAAATATTTAATAACATAAATTCAATTCAAAGTGAATTTGAATATTGCATTATTCGTTGAATATTCGAAGCGTTCGAATATTCGCATAAGCCTAATTTAAACTTTCCTCTTATATAGAAAACTGTTGAGCAAGCATTTTTCTATATCTCTTATCATTACTTTCTTTTTTTCTTAGAAACATAAAATTAAAAATATTTTATAAAATGGTCAATGAATTTAGTTTTTTTTAAATATTTTTGTATATTATACTTTAATATGAAATATATAAAGTAATACCATTTAAATGTGCAATGCTTAGTTTTTATATTGATTTGTAGTATTACACTGTACACTGTGTCTGCATGTCCTGGAAAACTAGGCTGCACAGCATCCGAAGGTCAAGTTGCATGGTTCACCTTACTCGAAAGTCCTCTTATGCACTTGCATATACCGGATGAAGTTCATGTTGACGGCACTTCTGTCCAAGGTTTAATTGACACAGGCGCTCATGTTTTTGTTATGAGCGCAGATTTTCGTCGTTGCATGAAGAAGTTCCTTACGCCACTTTTGATCATTGTGGTACAAGTCGCTTACTGTTCTTGTTGTAGGAATGCGTACTGCACAACTTACCATTGCAAGTGGTCGTCCTGTTTATTGTTTTTGCCACATGACCTCATACTTGGACTAAATTTTCTCGCCGCCAATTTTGCACTTATTGATTGCTGCACTTGTGTGCTCCACGTTGAACGGCCACAACACAGGGACCGCCCCGTGTCAAACTTCATGCCGATTGAATTGCAGCGACTCTATTCATATAGCAAAGTGAGTTGTTCGGCTAGTTGGTTTTTCATGACTGGAAAAATTGCGCTACAATTGCTGCGGAAAACGAAGTTAGGGAGGAGAAAAAAAGATGTGGGCAGTACAAGTTCAACTGTACTGTCCACTTCTTTTTGTCTCCTCCGTAACTTTGTTTTTTGTAGCAGTTGTAGTGAAATTTTTTCCTGTCATTCATTCATAATAACATAAATGTAGCACAAAAAAACACAGACAAGAAAAGGTACACAACAAACGTTAGACCACAAAGGAAAGAGAACTCCATAGCGAAACTCGACAAGCGACCGTGAACGAGAAAAAAAAAATGGAGAAAAGGCGGTATTGCCTTGAGCAGCCGTATTGTAAGCGAATGTCATGAAGGATAGGATTGCATCCTAGTTCGTGTGGTTGGAGTGAATGTACATCGCGATCATGTCCTATAAAGTCCGATGAAAGTATTCAGTCAATCTGTTGGTCTGCGGGTGGTAGCTAGAAGTGGGCTTGTGAACAGTGTTGGAGGCACGCAAAACTTGCTCGACAATAGAAGAGAGAAAGACTGCCACTATAGCTAAGGAGAAGTTGTGGGGCTCCATGGTGCAAAAAGATATGGAAAAAAAAAATCAGCGACCTCAGTGGCAGTTCCAGATGGTTTAGAAGCTGTTTCTGCTTAGCGGGTAAGGTGGTCGACGGCTGTGATAATCCAATGATTCCCATTTATATAGGAAGAAGGCCATACAAGTAAATTCCAAGGACTTCAAAAGGCGAGGTGCGACTAGGAAGAGGTTGCATTAAGCCAGCTCGAGCAGTTGTGGGTCCTTTTCGCTATTGGCAGTGGACACAGGAGGCGACGTACTTAGCGAAAGCTGGAGAGGCGAGGCCGAAAACAACGACTTCGTATTTTGTGGTAGGTCTTGTGATAGCCTAGATGACCGCTGGTTGGATCATCATGAAAGGCTTCCAGAACTTCACGTTGCAGAGAACGCGGGATGACGGGTACCCACTTGTTGCCATCGATGTGGTAAATGTAGCAGTATCGATGCAGTTTCATCTTCTTGCTAAGGCACGTTGCCGGGCTAGTTGGTTGGGATTCATCATTTTCACTGGTATAGCGCACCACGACAAGGACACACACAAAGGAGAGATGCACACACACACAGCGCACTGCCACTGCACTGCCACTGCACTGCACTGCCAAATACATAGGGTTGTAGATTAGTCAAGCTGTCCGGAGACGGCTTTTTTGGACAATCTCCCCATCTATATCTCACAAAGATGGCAAATAAATTTATTAATAATATTAATATTAATATTATAAAGCGCCACCAACAAGATTAAATTGTTTAAGTTGTCGACTGAGTCGGGCGTTTGGAGGAGTAGTAGAGCTGGTCAAGCGGTCAACAATGATGCAGCAGTATGGGTCGTCAAGTTGTTGTGAAGCAAGGATGAATTGGGTGCCGGGTGATGAACTTAGCACTGCGATTGGAGAGGTGGTGCCGTTTTGGAGTAGCGATGGGGAGTGGCCTCCGCGGTGCAAAGGACATCACGATAGAGCATCAGCATCTTGATGCTTCTTCCCAGATCTGTAGGCGACATTGAAATCATACTCCTGCAAGCGAAGCACCCAGCGACCGAGGCCACCTGATAAGTTTTTCAGCGATGTAAGCCGGCATAGGGCGTTATGGTCGGTAACAACGGTAAAGTGACGGTCGTGAAGATATGGTAGAAATCTTTGTACTGCACCAACAACAGCAAAACAGTCCTGCTGGGTGATGGTGTAGTTCTTTTCTGCAGCAGTAAGAAGCGCGTGTGGTGTAACCTTTCTTGTCCGTGTTTTTTTCGCACTACATTTATGTTGTTATGGATCAGTACCAACTCGCTCGCTTCTCCGTTTGCTTCAATTTATTCATATAGCTATTACGTACGTTGACATATTATGCTTGCTCACCGGCTGTGCCAGATAGTGAGTACTACGCTGCACCTCTTCCAGATTTGCTGCTCACACATTGTGTTACTGTTCTGAGCATCACAATTAATAGAACTTGGCTACCCGTTGCAAATTTCGGCTTCATGTCAAGTTCTCCCACAAGGCATATTTGTAGTCCATCTTCGTTCGCTGCTGGATTCACAGTTAGAAGCTTTCACTCTGGATGCTGTTCCTATGCAGCATGGGCCACCGAAAACAAATTGTGGCAGCCTTCAAATTTTATACATGATCCCTGCTAACCTTCCACTTGAACATGTTGAAACCCTCCAGACTGTTCTCGGGTCCTACCAGAGCATTTTTGATTTTGATGATTGACCTTTAGGGCAGACGTTTGTTGTCCAGCATCGCATACACACTGGAGATGCCAAACCTGTTCACTGCCGCCCCTACAGAGTGTCTGTGTCTGAGCGGGGCGTCATCCAGTAAGAAGTCAACAAAATGCTTCCTCTAGTCCCTGGGTGTCTCCGGTAGTGTTAGTTGAAAAGGAGGACGGATCATGGCACTTTTGCCTGGACTATTGCCACCTCAACAACATCTCAAGAAAAGACGCCTACCCTCCACCACACATTGATGACACCCTTAACTGTTTGCATGGTGTTGTGTACTTCTCTTCTATCAACCGTTGTTCTGGGTATTGGCAGACTTCTGTGTACTCCATGGACCGAGAAAAGGCAGCCTTTGTAACACCTAACGGCCTCTACCAGTTCAAGGTCATGCACTTTGTTCGCTCGCCTCATTGAAAGATCCTATAGGTCGTCTCGCTGACTGTGCACTCCGCCTGCAAGAGTATACCTACATGGTAGCATATAAGAGGGGAAGACAGCACCTAGATGCGGATTGCTTGTCACACTATTCTGTGGCTGATGAGGACGCTACGAGCACTGACTCCATCGACTGCATATTTTTCCTTTCCCAGTTACTTCGCCTCATCAACGAGCAGTGTGAGATGAACCTAAGCCAAACCTAAGCATCAACCTAAGCCATTAATTTAAGTCAAATAATACTATGGATGCAATCATCCCTGCAAGACGGCTCTTTATGCACATTTTTCTTAAGAGATAACACCTGGTGTCTTCATAGTTTGTCACCAACCGGTCCCGATATACTGCTGGTGGTACGGCAGTATTTGCTTGCGCTCTATCGTCATAGGCATATCTCTGGGAGGGCAAAGGGTGCGCTGGCTCCCCCACTTAAAATAGTAAGGGGGACTGAGCCCCCCCAGTTTCGGCAGTGGTCACTGTCGGCTGCCCACTGAAAAACGAACTGAAGGAAAATTTTCATTCAGCGTAGCAGTCACGTAATTACTGTAGAATCTCTGTAAATAAAATCTGAAGGGACCAGGAAAGAATGTTCCATTAAACAGGAGTCCCGTTTACTGATAGGTTAATATAGGTGCAGAATACAAGCCTGAAACCAAGTGGTGCAAAATCAATAGTTCCGTTTAAGCAGTAGTTTCATTTAACAGATTTCCATTTTCTGAGAGTCTACTGTATATATAATGAGATTTCGTAACATATTTTTTCTAGTTTTCTGCTGAGAAGGCTGTTTTCTGTGTTTAGCGACCATGAACAGTAGGCTTTCTGCATTGCGGGCCGCTTATGCAATGCTTTCGTGCCTTGGAACTCGGGCATTGCAGAGGAAGCTGCCGCTCAGCAGGGGCACTAGAATGTTAAATCACTCTGTCATGCCATTATTGTGGTTTGCTTGACCTGAAATTTACACCACAGGTGACGTAGGTGCAGGCGGGAACCAAATAGGAAACGCTTTATGAAATGATCGTGCGCTTTTCCTGCCTTAAGATTATAATCTTTGTTAGAAACAGAATTGAATGAGGGCTGCTCTATATCTCAGCTGCTATGAGTCAACGAAGGCGTAGAGGTGTTTTTGAAAGGCCCCGAGTTGGGAGAGCCAAAAATGGATTGCACTTTAGTCTCCAATTTACCATCATTGCCTAAGTTATACTATGGTATGTTTAAATAATCGTGGTGGCTTTCAACAATGCGATAGGTAAGGCAGTCGACTTGAGCACAGAGGAAGCCCTGCTTTGAGACTTGCCTCGGGACTTGATCGACCTTAGCAGGGAAATAGTCCACGTTTTCTGAATTAGGAAGACTGCCCACCTGCGAAGGCTCTCATCTGTTTCTAATCATGTTTATTTTGCCCTATCCGCATATTGTTCACGGAGGGTTGTGCATGTGCATAAGCGGCTCAACATGGTTACATTACAACTGAATACATTTATTAAAGGCACATGGATTCATGTTCCCAACTGCAATAAAAGCCACCAGCAGACCGATCGCCGGGAATCCTTCTTGAATTACACTCCAAAGGAGACACTGTCCGTCGATGCCAAAAAAACTTCACCCCAGTAATGCACTGTTTATTGTGCACACAATTTTAACTCAACAAGTTCTCGCAGATTTGCGACATTGCGTATGATCTAGACGATTTTACAAAACACAAACTTTTTTTGCCATCAGGGAAGAATCATCCCGTGCTCAAAAGAACAATAACACACGATAAAGTAATGAGAACAAGGCGCAAACTATGGACTTAGAATCGATTGAAGAAAATGAATATATGTGTCTTTAAGTGAACACGTATTAAAAAGCCATGATCAACAACAACAACAACAAAAAAAAAGATGAGGTGAAGGGCGCTTCGGAGAAGTCCATATCTGTGGCAAGTAACATGATCGAGGGTTCAGCGATGCAGGAATTAGTCTTTGCTTCGTGAGCAGGATATAATTTTTCAATTTCACGCGCTACCCTATCCTTCATCCGGGAATGCAATGCCGTGTCAGCAGTTGAAGAGACACTGAAACACTTAAAAAAAAAAAACTAGATTATGGTGTCATGATACGTAATTTCATGCGACGAGCTCGAGAATCAAGTAGAAAATTTGCTTAAATCAATGCAAATAACTTTATTTTACCGAAAACAAACAGCAGGCGCCGCGGCCATCATCGCGAGTCTCGCCGCCGTTGTGATTGCTCAAAGCTCCATGATGTCACTGTCAGGAAGATCGGACGGGGCTAGCATGGTGGCATACTAGAAAAAGCGGAGTTATGGGGAGTGGCAGCTATAAAGAACTGCTTTTAAATCATGGAAGATAGTGGCAAATGTTAAAAAAAAGCTTCTTTTCATAGGGAGTGACCACAACGTTTTAAGCACAAATCATTCGCACGATGACTCAGTATGAGCAAACTTTGCAAGCACCTCGTTGGATGTTTAGATGAGCAAGATTTGTTCGACATGTTGGTGTGGTGCGCATCTACTCGAAGGCTATAGAATAAAAGTACATTATTTCCACAGCATTAGTTATTTTACAACACAATTAAACGCATGCGCCTGGGGGGATAATGATTGTAAATTGTGCCCGATATACGTGCGATGATCATGCAAGGTCATCCTAACAATAGTAGAGATCTAGCTAGTTGCTATTCCCATAATTAAGGAACCATGTGACTGCAAAGAATACTAATTCTAGTCTTGCTAGTAAGAACGATAAGCAATATATGGGCCACTTAGCTGTTCAACCAGTTTGATTCAATGTAACGAATTCATTGTGGTTCAAATGACACAGTTTTAATGGCCACTTGAAAGCAAATCGAACCAGTTGTGGCCCATGTACTGCGTGGTCAATCTGCATCACGTCACCGTCAATGGAAACTTGAAAGCAAGTTGGTGTCGGTCATGTAGTGCCATCTCAGTAACAGCTTGAAAGCAAGTGGGACCAGTTGCCGTACAAGTGGTGCTGTTTTAATTAGCACTTGAGAACAAGTGATACGACTTTGAAAACCACTTCACAGCAAGTGGCACCACCTTAATGGCCACCTGATAGCGAGTTGTATCACTTTGTACCTCTTGAATTCCCACTTGAAAGCAAGTGGCACCTCCTCAATAGCCACCTGATAGCAAGTGGCACAACTTTTGACCGCTTGAATTTCCACTTGAAAGCAAGTGGCACCACCTCAATGGCCACCTGATAGCAAGTGGTACGTCTTTGGACAGCTTGAATTCCTACTTTAAAGCAAGTGGTACAGGACCACTTGAAATCCCACTTCAAATTTTCGTCTGGGTAATTGCTATAGCATACAAAATGTGGCTAAATTTTCCATGGTAACGAAAGAGTCAAAGTGGTGCCATGTGTCTAATTCTGACTGAAAAAACATGGCTGATCCCACTGCCATAGAAATAGGTATAGCATGAGATTGAAACGTGTCTTCACAGAAGTACATTGATATGAGAGCTTGTTCAGTGCCTCTTGATGCTTGGCCGTTATAGCACCGTTTGACATGGACGCTTAGTGGCACATCTAAATCTTGATGACTTTTGTCTGTGATGATGATTTCACCCTTGTGATAGCTTACTACTTAACATGCACATGTACACATCCTGTATGATGATATGGCACCAACAAGCACATAATGAATACTGGTGTTTAAAATGCACTCATTTAAAGCATTTAATTTGATAAGAAAATTGACAAGCTGTGTGCTCATTAGTAATGTGCCTGTGCTCGTGTGCGCTACCACACTGCGCTTCAATAACACGAGAGGCACAGGTTCATAGCTTGAGGCTTGAATGTGGAAAAACGAGGCGTGAACGATTAGCGTTACTCCCTCATATCACTCCTATTGGCTCTGTATAATGTTACGGTGCTGCACTTCACCACTCCACCCGACCCCACCACTCAGCCAAAAGCACTGTGCTCTCGGAAAGAATGTGTGAGAGGCCCATGGGTAGAGCCTCGTGCACCCATAGCTTAAAGCGTTGGGCACCTATCATCGCCAACTCGTGTGTGTGATTCTCGGCAACAGAACTTTTTATTCTGTCTTTTTCTTTGTCGTGCGTTATTTTATGGACGTCATACCTGTGAGCAAAATATGTCAGAGAAGTCTTGGTGGAGTTTGGCAAAAAACACTTTTGTGTTAATGCAAGCATTTACTTAATTTGATTTTCAATACTCATATTGTACGACACATGCTGTCGCAAAGCGCATATCTTCAAAGTGTGAACATTGTCAACCCCAAGACCAACAGGGGTTCTTAGCACCATGTTGAAGTGAGCATGAAGTCAACAAGTGACTTTTGCTTTCTGTTGTGGTGTGTTAATTTCGAGTGTGCTTCTACAAGGGGTCATTATCATCATTATCAGCCTGACTACATCCACTGAAGGGCAAAGGCCTCTCCCATGATCCGCCAATCAACCCGTTTTTGTGCTTTCTGTTGGCACGTTATACCTGCAAACTTTTTAATCTCTTCGGTCCACCTAACTTTTTTTCTCCCTTTCGTGCGTTCGCCTTCTCTAGGAATCTATTCATTTACCCTTAAAGGAGCACTGACATCAAATTTACTCATGCCAAGATTTTTGCGTCAGCGAGTAGCTATAGACACTGTAGCAGCGATTCACGACCTGAAACGCAACTGAGAGATGAATACTATCAGTTTTATTAATTAATATCACTGGGATCTAGCACTATTCAAAAACGGCCGGCAATCCCGCCATTTTTAGCGCTGGGAGCACCAGCAGTGGCACTACCTCGCGGTCACCTCCAGATCACGCCACAGCTTACCACTTCTTCACAGAAAAGAGTGCCGTCAGGCTCAGCTGCTCCGCAAACATTTCGTCTGCTAGGCAGGCACATTCAGTCATGACTTGTCACCTACATTGCTGTCGTAGCCGTACAAAGTGTCGGCTCAGGTTCAATATGATAGTCTGGAGCTTGAAATCCCCGCGATTCGCGACATCGCGAATTAGTTTTCCTTCGATGGACCTTTTGCGAAACAGTGATTGTGAAGTGGACGCTGTTCTAAGCAGCACTGCAGAGGTGCCCAAGGATGCACGCTTCAGCCATGTTCGCTCGTGTGTCTCAGCTATGTTGGTGTGTTTTGTCAAGCAAAGCATTCCAGTATACGCACAGGGGTCAATGCAATATAGCTACCGCGAATGAGCATCAGCGGAGAAATAGAATGCGTTTTTTGCTTGTCAGGTTCTTTTTTGTGCCTCCAGATCGCCCCACTTATCCAGCTTCTCGCGGTTAACACGGTATTACCACAGAACACCTACGTATCACCACTTTTACGTGTATGCAAAGTCTACAGATGAACTAAACTTCAACGATACCTGTGTCTTACTTGTTAGTGATGATATCTGACTATACACTCTTCCACATTTGATAGATTGCAGTCGTGTTGATGTGTAACACATACGTGATATAACAACACATCCCGATTGTGGTTTTTCTGTGCTTCGAACTAGACGACTGCGACTCACATGCAACTCACAACGATTCCCCGACGTGCTGACCGACAAGCACATGTTTAATCATGCTCTTTCGATATTCTTTTAAAGGTGGTTTTTATCTTGATAATTTCGCGTAATCATTCAAACCAGTGCGATGAAGATCAGGCGCGACGAGCCACGGCCGGGCTAGACTGCACCTGCGCGCGCTAGCCCGACCGTAGACGAGCGAGTGCGTCTCTGCACTTCGGCGCCGACTCGCCACAATAAGAACACTCGGATCGTACTTGTCATCGCCACTAGGGCATCACCACTCAGGATGGTATTCGTGGAATGTACCACACCGAACACGTAGCACTAGTGTCGATGTCGCAGGGCAGTCCATTTTCCGTTTTTTCTTCTTAGCTCTTATATGCAGTTTGACATCGAATTAAAATAACTTACACACGAAGGATGCTGTTCAAATTTGGCCAAGAAGACCTATGCATACCAAGCTATCGAATGATGGGCCCATCTCGATCTTGAAATTTGACCTCAGTGCTCCTTTAAGGACCAGTGGTTATCCTGCCTACGTGCTACATTCCTGGCCCATGTCCATTTCTTCTTAATTTCAGCGATGATATCCTTAATCCCAGTTTTTTTCCTGACCAACTCTGCTCTCTTCTTGTTTCTTATGGTTACACCTACCATTTTCTTTTCCATCATTTGTTGCGTCGTCCTCAATTTAAGCTGAACCTTCTTTGTAAGCCTCCAGGTTTCTGCTCCGTAAATAAGTATTGGCAAGATGCAGCATTTATATACCTTCCTTTTGAGGGCTTGTGGCAGATTACCATTCATTTTTTGAGAATGCTTGCCCAATGTGATCAACTACATCCTTATTCTTCTAGTTATTTCACTTTCATGGTTCGGCTCCACGGTTACTACCAGTCCTATGTATACATATTTCTTTACAACTGTCAGTGTCTCTCCACCTATCGCAAAGCACTCTTTTCTGGCGAGACTGTTGCACATTATTTTAGTTTTGTGCATATTTATTTTCCGACCTTTTCTGCTTTTCTTGAACAGTTCAGTAACCATGAGTTGTAATTCATCCCTTAACGTCAAGGCAATGCAGCTTACTCTCCATTAACTCTTATCCCTAACTCTTCCCAATGAGGGGTAGTGTTGTTCAAACATCTAGTCATCGAGATCTGCAAGAACAACTCTTGTTCAGTGAATGTACCTTTCACCCCTATGACTGCAAGTATTCTCAGTACAGTAGACTCTCAGTAAACGTAAATCTGATAAACGGAACTACTGCTTGAACGGAACTATTGGCCTCGGCAATCTTTGGTTTCAGGCTTTTATTCTGCACCCATGTTCACCTCTCAGTAAATGGAACTCCTGTTAAATGGAACATATTTTGCCGGTCCCTTCAGGTTTCGTTCACTGAGAGTCTGCTGTAGATCGGGAGTTCAGCAATAGCCACTATGGATCAAATGTTTTGTCTTATTATCAATAATTCACATATGTATATACTTTTCACCAAGAGGCCACAGATGGCTCTGTCTGTACAAAATTTGTTTGCACTCCTATACCTTTTTGACAGTCAAATGCCGTGTTCATCTTTCAAGTATTACTGTAACTGTTTTGATTTAAAAAATATGTACAAAAAGTTAATGAACCTGTTAATAATCAATGATTGTTTACTCCTGAGCATGGTAGTGGCAAGCCTTTTTGAAAATTATTTACCATTTTTGTTCAGCACCACGTGTTCCTGTAAGTCTACCTTACACAACAGCATTGCTCTCATGTGTGCAGGAAAGCAAACTACCAGACGCTGCCTGGTGAGGCGGTGCTGGGCCACATGATAGCACTATGCATGGTGTGCTTTGCAGCCATGGTGGTGTACTTGGCCACCCGAACATCATACCGCCGAACGCCTTTGCCGGAGGAGGCCACCCTGCCTCTGCAAGCGCACACACCCACCGATTGATGACACAACTGATGCTTTGAAAACTGCCCTGTTAATCTGATTTCATATACATCTATCTTTCTGACAGTTAATGATCTCTGTCTTGGGCAGTAATTTATTAGTTTGGTTCATTCTCTTTTAATGATTTTGGTCTTTGTAACTTTTTTGTTTACCGATTGTGGATCTCCATGCTAAATATTTTATCAAGAGTCTTGCCTCAATTGTCTCCTGAGTCTGTGAATTGAGAATTGCGATTGAGGACCTTTCAAAAGGCTGCCAGAGATTTCTTTTGTTCTTTTGAACATAATTAGACTTATATGTGATTTTTGCCACGAACTTTAAGCATTTTTTTTCTGCTGTGGCTTTCTGCATGTTTACAAGTGATATGGACAGAAACAAAAAAATTCATCTTGCTGTCCAATTCGCTAAAGGGGCTTTCAATGCATGCTTTTTGTATGCACAAAAATATTTTTTCTTGTTAGTTTTTTTGTGAGACAATAGTCACTTAAAAGTTAGCCACATGGATGTAATATTGAAGTACTTGTTGTTGGGCTAGTTGGTTCATCATACTGAGGGGTAATTCTAGATGCCTAAAGCACCTCAGGAAGAAATAATCACAGAGAAAGAGTGTCAACTCGCAACTGATTTATTTGCAGGAGAAACGCAGGAAATATATAGCCGCACACGCATGTGCAGAGCACACTACTTCACCTAGTCACATGACCACAGACATAAACTGAGGACGTTCAACCGGCCTATCTAATCAAGCAACAAAGCGCAAAAATCAAACTCAGACTTGCGCAAGACGACTGACGTGTCACTTATACACAAGTCACCTTTTTTCTTTATTCAGTATGCTTCCATTATTTCATGGGCCAGAGCATCTGGGCTTTTGGCGAGGACAGAAACGCTTGAAAACCTCGCCTCACAAGAACAGGAACGCCAATGCACAGGCAAATGTGCTCCGGAATTATTTCGAATTGAAAGCTCATGTTCCCTAATTCTTACGTTCAAACACCGTTCAGTTTGATCGATGTAAACCCGGCCACAACTAAGGGGGATTAAGTACACCACACCCACTATGCAAACCACATAAATCGAAGCGTGTATTTTTCCACAGGTGGAGGCGCTCGGTGTTTTAGAAATACGTGGGCATAAACCAGCCAGCTTTCGTGGCGCAGAAAAAACAACAGACACATTGTACCTGCTCGCCACGTTCTTAAGGTTGTGCGCTACCTTATGAACATATGGAACAACCATAGGTCGTTTATCCCTCGGCTGCCTGCATTTTCGTTTGCCCTTGAACTTTTGAAGGAGGGTTTCCGAAATGGATACAATAACAGAGTTATTGGCTGACTATCCTAACTCTGTTATTGTATCCGTTTTGGAAACCTTCCTTCAAAAGTTCAAGGGCAAACGAAAATGCAGGCAGCTGAGGGATAAACGACCTATGGTTGTTCTATATGTTCATAAGGTAGCGCACAACCTTACGAACGTGGCGAGCAGGTACAATGTGTCTGTTGTTTTTTCTGCACCATGAAATCTGGCTGGCCTATGCCCACGTATTTCTAAAACACCGAGCGCCTCCACCTGTGGAAAAATACACGCTTCGATGTATGTGGTTTGCGTAGTGGGTGTGGTGTACTTAATCTCACTTAGTTGTGGCCGGGTTTACATCGATCAAACTGGACGGTGTTTGAACGTAAGAATTAGGGAAGATGAGCTTTCAATTCGAAATAATTCCGGAGCACATTTGCCTGTGCATTGGCGTTCCTGTTCTTGTGAGGCGAGGTTTTCAAGCGTTTCTGTCCTCCCCAAAACCCAGATGCTCTGGCCCGTGAAATAATGGAAGCATACTGAATAAAGAAAAAAAATGACTTGTGTATAAGTGACACGTCAGTCGTCTTGCGCAAGTTTGAGTTTGATTTTTGCACTTCCTTGCTTGATTAGATAGGCCGGTTGAACGTCCTCAGTTTATGTCTGTGGTCATGTGACTAGGTGAAGTAGTGTGCTCTGCACATGCGTGTGCAGTTATATATTTCCTGCGTTTCTCCTGCAAGTAAATCAGTTGCGAGTTGACGCTCTTTCTCTGTGATTATTTCTTCCTGCGGTGCTTTAGGCGTCTAGAATTACCCCTCAGTGGATGTAATAGTTGCTTTCGCCACATTGAATTATAAAACTGCATCTATAAGCGACATATGAAAATACAAATAATAAAGAAAAATATTGGAGTCGTACGAGTTTGCTTTCTTTTCTTGACCCATATTTCAGAAATTCTATATTCTGCCTGTTTCGCCCGTAAAAGAAATTTTTTATACATGCCGTAATAAGAAATTACTGCAGTTTCTGCAGTCCCAGTTGGTTTTTTACTTAATTTAGAATTGACCTTTCTTCTTGTACTGTAATGAATAAATGTGAAGAGATCATAGAGTCTTCATATTCCTCTTTTTTCAGTCAGTTCTGGAGACAGCTTGCATTCGTACTGAAAGCTGTTTCACTTGTGTGACCCTGTTCATAATTTTCTTAGGTAAATATACTACGGTGTTAATGCAAATACTTCAGCACAACATAATGCTGGTTCTTGGTTTCCAGTTTGGTTTTAACCACTGGGATGTTTTCATAGAATGCTCCACTGTGCGGGTTGGTGCATTGTCTGAAAATGAAAAGCACTACGCAAAAGGACAGGACACAAGAAGACACCTTTCTGTATTGTCTGTTGTCGCGCTATGCTTGTATATTTAAAGATGTTTTCAGGTTGGTTTCGCAAGTTGCTCTCTGTCACGGTACGATTAGAGAATGTTTCAGGAAACTTGTTCGGAACAAGGAACAGCTTTTAGAGCATTACTTCTCGGGAATCTCTTTTACTTTTTACACTTTTGAAACATTTATGCAAAGCTGTGAAGTTTATGAATCTGGGGCATTTTCTATGTTATGTTGCACATTAGTCATTAAGTGTTATTTGCTGGCAATATTACATTAGGTATATGTGCTTGTGAATGTCCCAGAAAAGGATTTTTAGTGTTTCTAGAGCTATGCTGCATTGAGGATTTCACTTTGGTGAAAAGTTTCTTAGGCGTATTCTTTTCTCCGGTGAACAGGCTATGTTTCTGCGGGTTTAGCGTTCTTAGTGTTTTAACGATCTCTACTCAGTTATTGATTCAGAATTACTTGGTGCAGCACGCTTGGTCACTTTCAATGTGTGGATGCAAAGTTGGTTCTGCGGCAAATTCTGTTGCCACTATGCACATTTATTGCTTTGTGCCTGCATGTGCATTAACTATAATATTGCTATTTGTTCTGGAAATCACCTCTTGGGTTCTTGTTCTTTTCTTTAACCCAAGTAACTGCAGCACTCTTTTGTTTCATTTCCTTAATTTTCCCATGTACGCTAAGCAGCCTGTGTGGTGATAATCCCTAGTTGCACGTCCAAGCGAAAGCAGTGCTGAGAGGGCTAATTCTACCCAAAATGTTGTTACATGGCTGATGCAGATGCAAAGGTAGAGAGGAATTGATTGGAAAAAAAAATTCGTCTCAGCAGGCTCATAATGGGGTTGTCATACAAAGGAATTGGTCATCATCAGTTTTAAGTTGCCTTTTAAGAGTATTCCAAGACATGCATAGCTTTACCAAGTAATAACACTTTTTTTGTTTTGCCATAAAGCTGAACTGTATTTTAGTCATCTATTTAAATCTAGTAAAACATTTACTCTGGTTGGTAGAAAACATTCTTTTTCCCTGAAGTTATGTTACTTCCAATCTCCCTATTGTTTGTTGTTTGATTAGAAAGTAGTCACATGAAGTGGCCAATCTATCATTATTGTATTTATTCTGATGCTTAGAAAATTAGCAATCAATGTTGCTTCCAATGTTGCTTTTCCTGAGCTGTCTCTCTTCCAGTTAGCACTGCAATTATTTCATGTAAGTGAGACATTCCTTATACATTGCATTGTGCATGCCCAGTACTCTGCCAAAAACACCGTAATTGCTTGATTCTTCTGTCCATTTTCTTCTTCTTAGGACGTCTCGTTAATTGGGTGCTTATGCTCATTTTCTTTATATGACCTCCAAGAAATTCCATTCATGTAGATTGCAGTGATGTACACTGTGTGGCAGATGGGGTTTATTCTTTGTGCCTTTATAGGCTTCTTTGTTTATGTATTATACAGAGAAAATCGGTCTCATCAGTTTGAAGGGGTATTTGTTTAACCTTTTTTAAGTGCTTATCACACATCATTGCTTTTGTGTTTGAGGTGCACTTGTTGAAACGATATTGTACCTGGCATGGAAACAGCTTGGTTGTTTGTGATTTACGCTACCTGACTGATTCAGTCAGACATTGTTCGGTATTCCTATTCTCATTGTATCATTTGGCACTTGAAAACAATATTTTATGAAATGTAGTTCTTGATAATTATTTTCACTGTTGCATATTTGGTTCTAGCTGTTGGTAATTATAGTTTTGTGGCCTGTCACATTCATTTTGTCAATTTTAAGTGTTGCCTGCTTGATTGGAAGAGCCGTATCTCCTTCTGCATTCATATTCTTTCTGTAATCCTTATTGGAGGTTAATTTTCATTTGCTTGTTTACATTTAATTTGCATGATTGTTTCTACAGTCTGATGAGACCTCATATTTTATGCGAGTGCCAGCCTGCCTGAAATGATGTTCTCAAGCAGAACTGTTTTATGCCTAGAAGTTTAGTCCACTATGCATGTTTGAGATGGGTTTGTAAAGGAAGGAGAGTACCCCTTTACTAGAGTATGTCTTGAAGAACAATTTACTCAGAGTAATGATCACGTGAATGGCTTTCCTGATTATTGAGCCCAAGTTTTATGTTCGTATCTCTTTATACCACACATAATATCAGGTAATTGACACAGTGCCATAAAAATGGTATCAGCAACTGTATGTCTTTCTGTTCTTCATGAACAAACATTGAGCATGCTAAATGCATATTTGCTTATTACTATTTAGCTACTTGTATTCTAAAAGAACAGCATGCATATTGTGTTTCAATCTTTAGAAGGCTGTGCTGTCATAACAATAGGCTCATATGGTCTAGGGCTTTCCCAGATATGAATTCTAGATTTACTGCCTTGCCTGTCAGGTTTTTAGTAGTGAAATCGTTTGTTCTTTGCTTGGTGAAAAGAAAATACTGTTTCATTTCTGAGTGTTCTGGTTGTTGAGTGTTCTGGCTGCCATGAAAATGTTGTAACATATGTCTGTGCTGTCTGGCAGAACGTGTTGTCGTGCGCCATGATATACTAGTATATATCTTGTCGTGTATGTAATGCATGTCGCATATCTGTTGCGGCCACTGCTGTATTCGGAGTCTTTTTACAGATATTTCTATATGGTGTTGTACTGCTGGGAGGAGGACATATAGCCACTGTTGTAGTGACAGTATAATGGTGGAAAAAAAAAATCATCTATTTAACACGAAGGTATCTCGTGATGACAAATTTATATGCAGTTGAGCTTGTGTTTATTTAAGTGAAGCTACTGTCATCCTTAACAGTAGTATTTGTTGTTTCTGCGTTTATTTCTTTTTATTTGTAGACTGCCCAAAGGTTTTTTTATTTATATATTTTTATGCTCTTCCTTATTATTCAGTGAACTTTATATTTTAATTTTTCATACTCTGTACTTGTACTAGGCTGTATTGCATACAAGCTGTATTTTAAGGACCAGTAAGGCTTTCTTTTTTACTTCATTATGCCATTATGTCATTTCAGTCCTTGTTTTTGCTTTTGTTCTAATGATGTGGCCATATTACACTACTTCTTGCTTTATGTTTATATCTGCAAAAACAAAAACATTTTCATATTATTTTGTTTTGATGTTACTCATCATATAGCACATTATCTATATATAAATATATATATAGTTAGCATTGTGTATGGTTTTAGCAATTCTTAGAATAGTTCTGACACTACCTGTGAATGTAAATTTAGCACAATTTTTTATGAAGACCAACTGCTGGTTGTTCAACGAGTTTCTGAGAATGGATATATGCCTGTATAGTGTGTTTAACTTATGCAGGTTCAAGTTTTGTTCATAGGTGTTATATAACATTGCCGAGAGCTCATCTTGAAGCAAGAGAGAAATACATAATGCAGTCTACTAAAACATATTTGAAGTGCACTTTCTTTGTTGCCTATGCCTACCTTGTGTACTTGGTGTTGGTTTGGTTTTTGGTGGTTGTATTCTGCAGTAATCATCCTTATAGCATGCTGGTTAACAAAAGCAGTTGAACTTTGTCCAATGAGAAGTTGATGACAGCAACATTTGTGTGGGCTGCATTTGGCAATTGCTGTGCGAATGGGAAGAGACATGCAGCACATGAGATACCTAGAGGTATTGTTTTCCTAGATTGAAGCCACATCTTCTTTGTGTGGCCAACTTGTGAATGGTGAAATGCTTTAAGTAGGCCCTTTGATGTGGCTGCTGGTTTCTTGACCTAGCTGGTGAAAACAGTCGGAAGTACTGAATGTTCCTTTCACACATTAACATAACAGGTCGTAAGACAACAGAAAATGGCTAAAAAAAAAAGCACCTTGTTGTAAAATATAAACGTGAAAGTATTGCTGAAATTGAGAGAAAGCATGACTCTCTTCTCCACAGTTTACATGTGGCTATTCGCGAGACATGTTTGCCCATAGGGGGTGTTATTAACCCGGCAAGTTTGGGTGTGCCACAGTTAGTGGATGTTTTAAATAGTGCAAGTAAGGAAGCCATAGTCTTTCTTGCATACTTGCAGTCATTCTTTTATTTCACATTGAACTTTTGAAGATTATCATGTGAAGGTTTAGCTTGTCTGAGCATCTTTAATGACAGTTAGTCTACAGTCTACCTTTTGTACAAGATCCTAATGTATCTTTCATACCAGAACACAATGACAAGTTGAGTTATATGGAAATCTTGCCAACATTTGATTACAGATGGCAAAACTCAATATTAGGGGCTCATCTGAGCGTTCATCGCTCCTGTTTATACACTTTTATAAATATATGGTTAGAGATTGGTGGTGGAGAGAAGAATTGTATCATACATGGTAATGCTTGGGAAGAACATCATTTTGCACAGAAGGTGTTGAGGCTTAACGAATAGTTGGTCATTGCAGTGGTGTTGGTTCTTCATCCAAATTTTATGGGAATACACCTGCTGTTAAAACTGTATCTTGGACTAATACAGGTTGAATGGTATCAAGAAAATGGTGAACTTTGTAGCTGAGCGTCTGACACCATTGAATTTTTCCTGTGTACACCATTCCTCTTGGATCTTTGTCCCAATTCATTACTCTTGCTTTAGGCTTCACCATAATGATCCTGCAGATAAAAAATCTATGTGAAAGCTTGCTTATGCTTAGACCTTCATATGTATGAGGTAAAAATGTTTGAATAGCCGTGCTCACCCTGTTAAGAGATTGAACAGCTTATGCCTGTTTGTACGCCAAATTTCAAATTACCTAGGTAAATCCCTACATTTAAAACCTGTAGCTATATAGCCAGAACATATCAGTATGTCATTTTATTAAACTTGAATAATGTCTAGTACATATTTACATATTATCGTTATGTTTCAGTATATGTTGACAGCATGTAGCAATTTTGGCTTGCTGATGTCACTTGAAGGTACATTACAGTCTATTGCTGTGTGGTTGTGTGTGTGCATTAGCATATACCTACTATTTATTGTCTTGATACACAAGGTTGCTGGTTACTGTTGTAATATTGCTTGGCCTAAAAGGCGGGTGTCTCTCATGTCATTGGCTTTGCTTCCTTGCGGCCTTTGGTGAGTAAATTGTTAATGCAAGGCTGGTGATATGGCGCCATTGTCTTTCCGAATGTTACTTTTCTGTGCAATTGTTGTCTGTGTAATGTAAAATAAACAAATGAGCAAAAAATCATCTTTGTGTATTAGTCCTATTGTGTATTGAGAAAATCTTTACACTGGGCTGAACTTAAATTTGTCTGCTCCAAAGTATTTGAAGTCCTTATGAGAACAGATATATTTTACAAGTGCACACACTCACTGTACCAATCTCAAATAAGTTTGCTGTATTTAGGGCAGGAAAGATGCTAAATTCTACCGACTGAAGCTAATCCTTAATATAAGAAACCATAAGTTAATGTTTAGAAAATTTAGAGCATGAAGCGTAAACTTGCAGCTCTACAATAGAAGTTAGCATATATACTTCTGTGAACTGTAGCATTCAAGCATAGTACTTCAATCATCGTTAAGTGTTCATCAGGCAGGCTCAAATCGGCACACACTAAGGCCGTACGACAAGTACTGGACGTTCTATGTTCAGTGCTTACAAGCCTTCAGTAGGCACTATGAACCGACACCTGTGGTGAACGTGATATGCCTGAAGTTCTGCATCCACTACTATCGAACGCAGCAGTCTAGCTTTAAGCTTGCGTGTTTTTTCATGTTCGCTTCTTTTCATCTCTCAATCCCCTGGAGTAAGATAGCAAACCGGTTTACCTTTCTTTCCTCCAAATACTGTACACAAATCATGATTGCACTTTGCATTGCCACATTTCCTTGTGCAGCTTGAGAAACCTTTATTCTATGTCAGTGGCATTACGTACCTCTTCTTACGTTTGGCCTTCGCCCACACCAATGCTCCAGACGTCTGCACCTCAAAGTACCCTTGATTGCATAGACAGTGCATCGCCTTTTCGTGCTTCACAGGTTCCGCACACTTACCACTGCAACCAGGTCTGCATCCCGCCTTCAGTTGCAGGTATCCTTTACAATGGAGCTGTAGATTGCACTCTTGTCTTCGTCCGTTCCGCAAACAAAACAACACCACCTCGTGACATCCTCCGAGCGGGGGGGGATGACGTTTACCATCATCACAAATCACGAAAAAAAGTTGCACTGTCATTGTGAAGTGCATGGCGAGATGATGTCATTCGTCATGGATCGCTCAAGGTTTCCGCAGGCAGTGCAGCACCAAGTGAGCTGAATAGGTGGAGCGGTACTTGTGCGTGGCGGGGTCGATTGCGCATTAGGAGAGCTGCCGAGGAGCAGCGCGATTGCGAACATTCGAGCACAGAATAGCGCTTGTGCGTCCGTGTTGTAATAGCACTGTTACATCCTCCGCTCGGAGTACAGACGGGGAGTGCGCCGGTCATACTGCGCTTACAACTACAGCCCGATGAGCTGTTTCTATACTTCGACGACGCTATAGTTGCAAATGCAGGAATGCTGCTTAATTTGGCACGAGTCACGTGGTTGGACTTGCACCTCAAAAACACGGGTTTCATTCGCAGTCCTTCAAGATGGCAAGACAAGAATGCGGCAGCAACGCGCCAATTTTTTCTCTTCCAGCATTTTTTGGTGTATACGTTCTGCTGGCAGACTATGGCGGTTTCGCTAATGCTGCATGGGGCACGTTATGTACAGTAAGGCGAAACCCTGAGATAGCTCTCCCGAACACAAAACGTTACCAGCACCCACAAGGAACGCCCAAATCATCATGTGATCAATCAAAGCTTAGATGGATGTTCTTGCCGTCACGTGGAAACCCATTTGCTCGCACCCCTGGGTCTCGTTTCTGTTCCAATTGTACTCCGTTTGATGAACGTTTCCTTTGAGTTTGTTTACACGATCTCTCCTGCCACCGCAACGAAACCGACAAACGTGTGCTCGAAAAAACACGTGCACGCATGTACACTCGTCTCGCACGCGCGAGGCAAGTGAACTCCGCGGTAATGTCGAAAACTGCGCCTTCCTTGGGTCACTATGCCTCTTTCTAGAAACCTGCTAGGCTCAGAGAAACTTTGCGTGTGAGTGAGATGATATTATTGGGCCCAAAATAGACGCGAGTTAACTCAGCGTCACCTGACTAGGCCCACTCGGGGACGGTGGGCCCGCTGGACGGACAGGATTTGAGAGGTGAGGTCCTGGGCCTTAATCAGCTTGTTCATTTCCTCTTCTGAAAAGGGGGACCGGCAAAGGCACAGCCCCACAGAACATGCTCAAAGTCCGCATCACCGCCGGTTTTTAATGCCTGCATATCAAAGAGGCGAATGATGACGAGCTTTGCCCTAAAAAAATAAAAAAATCCACTTCTGGCAGGAAACTCAGATTATGCAAGGCCCAAGAAAGGGCTATGGGGGGGGGAGGGGTGCTTGCCACTCATCTCGAGATCCTGGCGTGCTTTTGGCTCAATCGAAATGGGGGTATATATATATATATATTATATATATATATATGTGTGTGTGTGTGTGTGTGTGTGTGTGTGTGTGTGTGTGTGTGTGTGTGTGTGTGTGTGTGTGTGTGTGTGTGTGTGTGTGTGTACACTTTGACAGTCACTTCACCGCAGTATTCGTGCAAGTGTGGTTGTGCACTCTTTACAGGCACAAGATTGAGCACGTGGACTTAAAAATGAGCGAACTTGAATGTTGCCGTAAGAAATCGGCTTTCAAATGCGAAACATTTCTTAGCGAACTTCCGCGACTTTGCGCGTATCTGTCTATTTATCTATCTATCCAGCAGCCTAAGACTTCTAGCTCTCCTGGTCCTTTCGATAATGGTATCGATACCAAACTTAGTATGACATGACATGGCTGTATGAAAAACATATTTGACTAATCATAACATGAAAATCATGGCATGGATGTCATGAATGCCATGATTTACATTCATGGTTCCTGCAGCTCTTTCGGTGGTTTTGTTCACATGGCATGTTGCAAAACTGGTATGATGTGGCATGATTGCATAGCGAACACAAGCAACAAGAACCCAACATGAAAACCATGACATGAGTGTCATGTAATAACATGACTACGTGCCAAGCTCATATGCGTTCGCAGGCGTTTCGCTAGCGTTACATATACCAAATTCGGTATTATCGCGTATGTGACTGGATGGCGAGCTATGTGACTGGTGCAAACATGATAATAATGAGATGCGTGTCATGTACATGGCTACATACCACGCTCAAGATGCGCTGGCGGCCGTTTCACCAGCTTCACTTATACAACATTTGGCATTACGGGACGTGAATGGATGACGAAGGTTTGATACTGGTGCAAACATGATAAACATGAGATGCGTGTCATGTAACAACATGGCTACAGGCTACGCTCATGATGCACTCGCGGCCGCTTCGATAGCTTCGCATGTACTAAACTCGGTATTACGCAACGTGAATTGACGACATAGGTAAATGACACCTCCAAACATAATAATCACGACATGCGTGTCATGTAACAACATGACTACATGCCACACTCATGATGCGCTCGCGGCCGTTTCGCTAGCTTTACATATGCCAAATTCGGTATTACGTGACGTCAATGGATGACAAAGGTATACATGTGACTGGTTCAAACATGATAATTATGAGATGCGTGTCTTGCGAGAACGTGACCACATACCACAGTCAAGGTGCTGATGTATTTCGACGTGACGCGGTGCGCGTGCTCATCGGCGTTCATTTCGTCGGGTCACGCCGGCGTTGCCACGCCAGGCACTGGTCCTGCCACATACTCGCAGGCGCGCGCGCGCTGCGTTGCTTTGACGCATGTGCGTTTCGGCGCGTCTGGCTTCCCTCCGTCACAAAAAGAGGGAGACGCAGTGTTGTCTGGGTAACGCATAGAGAAAGCTTTTTATTTCTCTATGGGTAACGCATCAGCGCATTGTGCGCCGGTTGCCGTCGGGCCGCGCCGACCGACGCTGGTCGCTCCGGTCGTGCCTGGCGTCACATAGAGCTCGCGTTTTGCCAACCTAGCGTCGCTGTGCCCAGCGTGCGTGCGCGTCAACGCTACGCTGGAGTATATTGGGCTCTTCATGGTGCGCTCGCGGCCGTTTTGCTAGCTCCACGTATACCAAATTTGGTGTTACGTAACGTCGTTGGATGACGAAATATATGACTGGTGCAAACGTGATAATTCTGGACACGCGTGTCATGTAAGAACGACAACATAACACGCTCATAGCGTGCTCACGGCTGTTTTGCTAGCTCCACATATACTAAATTTGGCATCACGTGTGAATAGATGACGAAGGTAAACGACACATCCAAACATGATTGTCATGACACTGAAGTCATGTACGGCAGCATTTACCTCCACCTCGTAATTTTGTGCTGATTTTAAAGTGGCATATCAAACTTTTATTCGTGCTTCGCGTATCATCGATTACCACTGTACGTGGTATCTGACAATTTTTCTACGATTGAGTAGTAAGTGTTTTCAGGAACTACTTAATAATAATATTTTATTCTTCATTTATGTTTGTTATGAAGGGGGCGCGGGTATTCCCCAACTTTCGGTTCGGACTGTCACGGTGGATGGGCGTGTTTTTGAGCGCTTCCGATCGACTGCGCAGATAAGTTGTTTTGCATGTTTTTAGCTTGTCTTTATAATTATAAGGCAGCACTAAAATCCCTGTAGCACTTATTTTATGTACGGCGTTTTCGGTGGTCAGTCACCAGGTATTATTAGTTTGTGCGTGTGTGTGTATGTGTTTGATTTTTTTTTTGTTTTTTTGTTTTTCCCACCTGGTGGGGGAGGTGCACGTACATTGAACACGCAAATTTTTGTAGTAGCGCTTCCGATCGACTGCGCAGATAAGTTGTTTTTGCATGTTTTAGCTTGTCTTTATAATTATAAGGCCACTTAAAATCCCTGTAGCACTTATTTTATTGTACGGCGTTTTCGGTGGTCAGTCACCAGGTATTTATTAGTTTGTGCGAGTGTGTGTATGTGTTTGATTTTTTTTGTTTTTTTGTTTTTTTCCCACCTGGTGGGGGAGGTGCACGTACATTGAACACGCAAATTTTTGTAGTAGCGCTTCCGATCGACTGCGCAGATAGTTGTTTTTGCATGTTTTTAGCTTGTCTTTATATTATAAGGCAGCACTTAAAATCCCTGTAGCACTTATTTTATTGTACGCGTTTTCCGGTGGTCCAGTCACCAGGTATTATTAGTTTGTGCGTGTGTGTGTATGTGTTTGATTTTTTTTGTTTTTTTGTTTTTTCCCACCTGGTGGGGGAGGTGCACGTACATTGACCACGCAAATTTTTGTAGTAGCGCTTCCGATCGACTGCGCAGATAGTTGTTTTGCATGTTTTTAGCTTGTCTTTATAATTATAAGGCAGCACTTAAAATCCCTGTAGCACTTATTTTATTGTACGGGCGTTTTCGGTGGTCAGGTCACCAGGTATTTATTAGTTTGTGCGAGTGTGTGTATGTGTTTGATTTTTTTTTTTGTTTTTTTTTGTTTTTCCCACTGGTGGGGGAGGTGCACGTACATTGAACACGCAAATTTTGTAGTAGCGCTTCCGATCGACTGCGCAGATAAGTTGTTTTGCATGTTTTTTAGCTTGTCTTTATAATTATAAGGCAGCACTTAAAATCCTGTAGCACTTATTTTATTGTACGGCGTTTTTTCGGTGGTCAGTCACCAGGTATTTATTAGTTTGTGCGAGTGTGTGTATGTGTTTGATTTTTTTTTTTGTTTTTTGTTTTTCCCACCTGGTGGGGGAGGGGCACGTACATTGAACACGCAAATTTTTGTAGTAGGCGCTTCCGATCGACTGCGCAGATAAGTTGTTTTTGCATGTTTTTAGCTTGTCTTTATAATTATAGAAGGCAGCACTTAAATCCCTGTAGCACTTATTTTATTGTACGGCGTTTTCGGTGGTCAGTCACCAGGTAATTTATTAGTTGTGCGTGTGTGTGTATGTGTTTGATTTTTTTTTTTTTTTTTGTTTTTCCCACCTGGTGGGGGAGGTGCACGATACCTTGAACACGCAAATTTTTGTAGTAGCGCTTTCGATCGACTGCGCAGATAAGTTGTTTTGCATGTTTTAGCTTGTCTTTATAATTATAAGGCAGCACTTAAAATCCCTGTAGCACTTATTTTATTGTACGCGTTTTCGGTGGTCAGTCACAGGTATTTATTAGTTTGTGCGAGTGTGTGTATGGTGTTTTGATTTTTTTTTTTTTTTTTTGTTTTCCCACCTGGTGGGGGAGGTGCACCGTACATTGAACACGCAAATTTTTGTAGTAGCGCTTCCGATCGACTGCGCAGATAAGTTGTTTTGCATGTTTTATAGCTTGTCTTTATATTATAAGGCAGCACTTAAAATCCCTGTAGCACTTATTTTATTGTACGGC